>OX030952.1:97809967-97824967 GCA_943735915.1 Pherbina coryleti
AAATTCAATCGAAAAATGCAGAAGTCATTCGTGTATCAAGACACTATGTTCGTATTTCTTCCCGAATAACATTCTGAGGAATTGCCAATGCTACATCCAGTTCCAGAAGAAAACGCAGCACCAAGTCTTGTCACTGGTTTTATGGAAGCGTTTAACCAGCTCAATGTTCGAATGTCGCTTAAAGTACTCTTTCTGCGCGACAAAAACAATGGTGGACTGGTACAAAAATAACAATTTGCAATCTTTAATTGCTAATTTGTGTTTGTTTTTTAATAATTAAAAAACAAAAAATTAATAAAACTTATTATTCACAGTCATAAGATATCGCCGTTTTTATTTTCTACAAAAACTAGAATTGCAAAATGTGACATTTGGCTTGTGCATTCTAACAAGCCATATATGAGCAAAATCCGTTATCATTTGGTCAAATGGCAGCAGTTTGAACGCTGTGAACGTATATGAGAAAAATCGATGATTGTCGATTTAAAAAACACTTTAAAACTTCTGCCATTTTTCCAATTTTCAACTGATTTCAGTTATCTTAGACTTTTTTGAAAGGTACTTAGTAGTTTTAATAATTCCTGTAAAAAAACTAAGGATTTTTGTTTGTTACCATTTTAAAAAAAAATAAAGAAGAACTAACATTTGTACAAAATTTTTGAAAAATTGACTTCTCCATTGCGATAAACCTACTTTATATATTTTTTTCAAAAATCTTTTGGCACTGTTAAATTTAACGTTTAATTCTATTGAATAAAAGTGCATTTTGTTTTTAAATTCTCACAACCTAAGCATATGTAAAAAATTGTTATAAGTCGGAATACTAGAATTCCTACTTTTTAACTTTGAGAATTTTTAAAAAAAAATTGTGATGGAACTGAGAGGTCGGACGAGTCGCGATATAATCACAAGATGTCCCTTTCTCGGAATTTTTAAGAATTTAGGCTGAAACTTTTTTAAAGGTCGAATCGGTCACACAGTGTAATCAGAGAGTAATAATTCCATGTAACAAATTTTCAGTTGCGTTGCTTAAGCATCTCACACCGCGTTCCGATGACGTTTTGAATTTTTTTTTTGTTTTTATAATAAAGTCAAAGAATTAAGCTTTACGGTCTTACCATTTTTTTAATCATAACTCTTATACTTAGCGATTTTGAAAAAATTACTTTTTTAACTTTTTTGGAGACCTGCGTGGTAAAACGTAATTTCGTCACATCAAAACTGGTCATATGGTCAATTTAGAATGGTACACAACCATTTGTTTACCAGAAGTGTTCCGTGAAATAAGGAAAACATACAAACGCCGTAGAATTATTCTTCATCAAGACAATGTGAGCTTCAAGCAAAGGCGCTTTTGAGAATTTCACACATATAATTAATGGGTCATCCGCCGTAAAGTGCCGATTTGACATCCAATGACTTCTTTTTGTTTCCTCACATTAATGACAACCTGCGTGGACAACGACGCTAGAATAAGCCGTTGATACGTTCAAAAACTATGTTTTGGGGGTATCTAGAGCGGAAAGGGATACTTGTTATGACAAATAGTTTGAACGCATACAAAAATTGATTAATCGAAAAGGAGAATATTTGAAAAAACAATTAAGCTATTTTAAACTAATTGTTGAGCTCGAAGTAGTGCTATATAATGATGAAAAAAATTAGTTTTTTATATATACTCCCGAAATATATGTAGCAATCCTCGTACAAAAATAATTGTAAATTTTTTCGAAATAGTTATTACAAATTTATTAATAATATTTTTTTTTTTAGGTAAGTATCATGGACCGTTGTGCGATACGCCAGGACAACATTTGTGAGAGTCACTGTATGAAATTATATTTCGTAAGTTTTAATTAAATCAATAATTTTCTGGCAGAACGTTAACAAATTTCATATATACCGTTAAACATTTGTGGATATTTCCAGCTATAATATTGATAAAATATTAAATCTCACTTTGGTTACATTAACATTCAAGAAACGTTGATATAAAAATAAGAAAAAAAAAAAAAAAACAAAAAACTCCAACCATTAACGTGTTTTACAAAATAAGCGCATGTAAACCAGTGAGATTTGGCCAGTCAAAAATTTTTGTGTAGAACAAGTTGAAAATGAAAAAAAAAAAAAACAATATTAGTCTGCAGTGTCTGCATTCCAGACAACAGCTACTTAATATTTTGCTGAGCTCTGATGAGGGTTTACCTCATTAGATGGCATTACGCCAGACATTCAATTTGCAATTTTGTAACCAAAATTATGTAAATTGAATTTATGCCAAAAACCTGCAAAAACCATTGCTTTGTTTTTCTATTTCAATAAAATTAAACACAAGAAATGGTTTAATTTTTAGAACAAAACAAGAGACAGCTTTACAGAGAAAACAATAAAAACGTTAGGCAGAAAAATAATGAAAATCTTTAGTTTATAACAAATTCTGGTTAACATGTGGAGTTGGGACTTCCCACTAATTTTTTTTGCACTATTCCTAACAGCTGTTAAATCAAAAGTTTTTCCGGCTAAAATGCAGTTTTTTTTTGTTAGTTCTGCCAAATTAATTCAATGCGAGGAATAATAAATTCTGATATTTTTTTAAGAATCGGTTATTTATAAACTGCTACCATTTATGTAGTAGCATAAGCAGCATAGCTTAATTCCAAGAGTTTTTTTTTCAACACTTCGAATCAATAGCAAAAGAGCAAAAAATGTATTTTAAAAATAAATTCCTGATAACGATATTTATTGAACATATTATTTCAGCATGTTCATAAAGAATTCTGCCAAAGTGTGAAATACTGCACGCAGCTTGCACTCATACGAAAGAAATTCCCAATATTGTGCAATATATTGTGCAAATATAATGATCATGTTAGTCAGAAGCGACAAATACCCTACATTAGAATTTGAAGTGAGATATTTCAGAAGCTTTGACACTTTTAAGCTCAAAAATTTAAGCTCAAGTATTTTATCTACTAACAATCATGTTACTCGTATGTAAAGCTTATCTTAAAAGCTTTGAAAATTAGGTAATTTTATTTTAAAGCAGATATGAGAGACAAATATTTTGCCATGACATTAAGATTGTAAGATATTTTAGATTTTTTACCCGTAAAAATGGCTTAGTTTTACAAAATATCTCCCAGAATTCTGGAATTAAAATACCCAGAAACGAAAACCAGAACATTTTTTTTATTTCCCCGTGGATACATCAAATTTATGCACAAATATTTTTTTTTCTTTCCTATTCAAGGATTTTAAAAATATATGTAAGTATATCCCATGCAATTTAGTTGGATATAATATATTTTTTTTTTTTTTTCATTATGATATTGCTCAACAATTTGAGGACTATTGAAAGATACTGCAAATATCTCAACGGTTTGCAGCACTCATTATCCTAAGTAACAAAAAATTTTTCTAAGTTAGCTCAAATAAGCGATTTCGTCCTGATCAAAGTTAATTATTTTTATGTATTTGCAATTTTTCATAATTTTCTAATAAAAATTTAACTTTGTTTGGAGACTTTCAAAAAATTTTTTTTCAAATTTCCGTTCTATAATTGTCAGCAACATTGTGTACGCCATAAATTCACCTAGTGTGGTCAAATACCCTATCTTAGTACAAAAATAGGTATAGCTTTGGAAAGGTTGGTGATATCAGTTCTATTCCAATAAAAAATATTTCTTTATCATCTTATTAACAACTTTGTAAAACATTTTAATTCTGAAAAAATATTTTTACAGGTCATAAAAATACGAACTAGAACTGAAATGAAGGGATTTAAAATTCATCCCATTCTACCTTGTGAGCATTCTGGCCAGGGAAGGGTTCTACGCTTTAAGCTTCCTACTTTTCTTCGCTCATTTCTAATGAAATTCCTAATGAAAATTCATCATTACTACCCAGCAGTTATTTTGGAGTCAATTGAAAAAGTGAACTAGTTCATTTCTAGCGCAGTCCGAGGTAGCTCTAAAAAAGTACAAAAGACGTTCAGTGTAGAACAGTTCACTTTGCTTTTGTTTTCAAAAGTATTTCTGAAAAAATAAACGTGTTCTAAATATTTTTTAAAATTTGCTGCTCACAAGAAACAATAATAACAAAACAGAAAAAAAAGGAGTTGGCTGTGTCGTGGACACACCCGTAGGTTTTGACGTGACGAAGTTTCATGTTTGTTGTAGGTGTTGTTGTTGTTGTTGTTGTTGTTGTTGTTGTTGTTGATGTTGCTGTTGCTGCTGATGTTGATGTTGATGTTGATGTTAATGTTCATGTTGATGTTGATGTTGGTGTCGATGTTGATGTTGATGTTGATGTTGATGTTGGTGTTGATGTTGATGTTGATGTTGATGTTGATGTTGATGTTGATGTTGATGTTGATGTTGATGTTGATGTTGATGTTGATGTTGATGTTGATGTTGATGTTGATGTTGATGTTGATGTTGATGTTGATGTTGATGTTGATGTTGATGTTGATGTTGATGTTGATGTTGATGTTGATGTTGATGTTGATGTTGATGTTGATGTTGATGTTGATGTTGATGTTGATGTTGATGTTGATGTTGATGTTGATGTTGATGTTGATGTTGATGTTGATGTTGATGTTGCTGCTGATGTTGATGTTGATGTTGATGTTGATGTTGATGTTGATGTTGATGTTGATGTTGAAGTTGATGTTGTTGTTGATGTTGATGTTGATGTTGATGTTGATGTTGATGTTGATGTTGATGTTGATGTTGATGTTGATGTTGATGTTGATGTTGATGTTGATGTTGATGTTGATGTTGATGTTGATGTTGATGTTGATGTTGATGTTGATGTTGATGTTGATGTTGATGTTGATGTTGATGTTGATGTTGATATTGATGTTGATGTTGATGTTGATGTTGATGTTGATGTTGATGTTGATGTTGATGTTGATGTTGATGTTGATGTTGATGTTGATGTTGATGTTAATGTTGATATTGGTGTTGGTGTTGGTATTGGTATTGGTATTGGTGTTGATGTTGGTGTTGGTGTTGGTGTTGGTGTTGGTGTTGGTGTTGGTGTTGGTGTTGGTGTTGGTGTTGGTGTTGGTGTTGGTGTTGGTGTTGGTGTTGGTGTTGGTGTTGGTGTTGGTGTTGGTGTTGGTGTTGGTGTTGGTGTTGGTGTTGGGGTTGGTGTTGGTGTTGGGGTTGGTGTTGGTGTTGGAGTTGGAGTTGTTGTTGGATTTGGAGTTTTTGCTTTTCTTTCAGCTTTTTTTTTGCTTCCCCATTGGTTGTGCTCTAATTTCAATTAATCCAGCAAAAGTGATGCATATGCGTCACATTAGGCGGTTCCCTGAGGGTCTTTGACATGCCTTTTAGCTTCGTTTTCGTTCCTTAGAATTTACCCTTGCACCAGTAGTCACAGAGTTAAAAATCCATGCAACGTTTTTTCATGGCTGTAGCATTTTTACTGCATTATGTGATTGCATCCCTGAAATCATGACAACAAGAAATTATTTTGTAATTTAGTTCTGAAGCGTAATAACACATCCATGCTGTCGTAAAACAAAATTTACCATAGCACTCCTCCTGAGTGAGTAATAGTTCCTTGCAACGATATTACATTTCTGTTACATAAGCTGCTATATTCACGACCTGACGACGCCGGAATTTTTTTTTATTTTTGTCGTTAAGCCATGTATAAAACATTCATTTTCCTTTTTAAACTTTTATCGTTGGTTATATACTCACCGAGTAAAAATTCAATGCAACGCTGCTGCATGAATGTTGCATTTTCGATTTTTGAGCGGCTCTCTCTGTGTCCCCATGACATTAGAAATTTTTGTCTAATTTTGTTGTGAGGACTTAGAACAGGTATTTATTGGTGTAAAATATTTTTAATCCTGGCGCTAATACTCAGCGAGTAATAATTCTATGTAACAAATTTTCTGTTCCGTTGCTTAAGCAGCTCCCACTGCGTCCCGATGACGTTTTAAATTTTTGTTTTGTTTTTATAATGAAGTCAAAGAATTAAACTTTACGGTCGTACCATTGTTTTAGTCATAGCTCGTATAATCAACGAGCAACAATTCAATGCAACGCCCATGAATTTTGAAAAAATGCCTTTTTTAACTTTTTTGGAAACCTGTCCGGTACAACGTAACTTCGTCACGTCAAAAATAAAAAAATTTTTGGACATGGAAAAGGTACCTTTGCTCCAGTACACTCAATTTTTACATTTTGAATTAGAATGTTCAATTTAAAACTAGTTCAGGCTACTGCGAAAGCAACCAGCTTAAAAATGTTCCTAATGCAACTAGTTCAAATATGGGAAAAAGGAGTGTTTAAGGGACAATTGTCTTTTTGTATGACATCAACCCTCAAAAAGCGTCAGTTCGTTCCATGATAAAGGGTATTGTAATGAAACTAGTACTGGTCCTTTTTGGAACTAATTCAGAACTATTTCAAATTTGATTCACTTTTCTTCTGGTTAATGATTCAAAAAGTAGTTGGAAGTAGAGAAGTTTATGGAGAGCATCGCTTGGTAACTTGTATTGACTGAGGTCAGATCACTTGATATGTTTTAGAACATCCTATGTTTCACTTGATTCTTAACACTAGTCTATCACGCCAAGTGATATTTTTATTTCTCTATTTCGAACCTAGGCAGACTTGACTGAATAGGTTAAACACCTGAAATCCTTGCTTCAAGGTAAAAAAAGTTCTTTATAGAAAAAGCTATAGAAACAGACTTGAAGATAAATTGTAAAGAAAAGAGAGACAGAGAGAGAGTGAGAGAGAATAAGAGAGGGACAGAGGGGAGAGAGAGAGAGAGAGAGAGAGAGAGAGAGAGAGAGAGAGAGAGAGAGACCGAGATAACTCCAATAATAATTTATGAGCGTATTTGGGTAGACCACTTGAGTTAATAAAAGGCAATAACAATGTTGTTCAATTCTGTGCACCAAGCAATTTACAAAAATTTTGTTGCAGTTCTCAAATTAAAATATTAAATATTGAACTATTTAAATTTAGGTTCAAACCACTATTTTTGGATAAATCAAATCCCTTATGAAAAATAAGAAAATAACGCAAAAGCTTTTGCCAAAAACAATCACAGTTTATCTACCATGGATCTTGCAAATTGTGGTCAAGTTCTTTTCATCTGATCATGACGGGGTGATTATCACGATGTTTATTGCGTTAAAACCCCATTTACCCCCCTTTTTCGTGAGTTGAATATAAAATACATACTCGAAGAATTATCTTAGTGGATTTCTTAACAAAAGGTCAAATTTTTCGAAATTCATCACACATTTTTGTCATCTCAAATCGGGCCAGTGAGTCAAATAAATAAAAAATATTGAAAGAACAGGTTTTAGATGGTGTTATTTACGTTTCTTTTTTCATTAAGGAACCTTTTTTGCTTAGTGAACAAAAAGAACCGATTGGGCTAATTTCTTTCCCAGAAGTTTGTCAAGGATAATAAATAAGTACTTTCGTTTAATATGACCAGGCATGCGCAGAGAGCGCTCTGGGAGCGCTGAGAATAAGAATTGAGAGCAAAGGCTTATGTAGCAACACAAAACGCAACAACAAATCAAAGACAAAAGACAAACACAGAAACAACACAGAAGCTTTAAATGTAGTGGTGCCCATACCCGAATATAACCTTTAAAAATAACACAATTAAAGTAGCCCAAGAATATCTCTTCAAGGGTATATTCTATGGGCCAATGTTCGTCAAGGAAAATAAAAAGCACAGTGAAAAAGGAAATTAAATAAGCACTTTCATTAAATATGACCTTTAAAAATCACACATTTGAACTAGCCCAAGAATAACTCTTGAAGGGTATCTTCTATGGGCTAATGTATACTGAAAACCTTTAAAATTTTATGTAGCCCTATGTTATTAGATGTCAAATAGCAGAATTATAAAAATATACCACTTGATACCGCATTCGATGATAATACCGCGTTTATTGTAGCGCCTCCAGTATGTTCACTTCATAATGCAAATAAAGCTATAAAGTGAAGTTTCTGTTTTTTTCCTGCACTTGGTTGCTCTTAATATTGGAAAATATTTTGCATACCATGCAACATAAATACTCGAGAGCAACATTTTTTCGACGTAATGCACAAACGCTATAGGTATGAATATGTGTTGGCTTATTCAAGGCAGGCAGCATTTATGCTGGATTTTGAATTTCGTTTTTATAGAAAAGTTGAATATGTTGAATATTGTTGCTATTTTATTTCTTTTTTTATTTTTTTTTTTTTTTTGTATTTTTATTTGTTGGCTAGGAATTGCGGTTGTATTGAGAGAAGTACACAAAAGTCGTATGTTCTTGCTGTATCAGCAACATATTGTATTGCTTAGTAGATGGGGGAAAAAAGCTGATATTTTTTATTGCGTTTGTTATTTCAAAGAAAAACTGCTGTATTAATGAAAATGTAATTGCAATTTCAGCAATAAATTTAATCAGTTTAAGCCACAGGATAGTCAATGTACACATGCATACGCACACACAAACGCAGATACTGCTCTAACTACACTTTTTTAAGAATTTGTATGAGTTTGTTTGAGGAAGAGTTTGTATGAGAATGTGTTGAATATGTAATTTATTGTTTATTGTAGCATAAAAAATGGCGGAATGAAATTTTTGTGGCGCTCGTGAATGGACATTCATGCTTTGCGACCGCAGAATAACAGGTTCGATTCCAGCTGAAGTTTGAAAATATTTTTAATAGAGCACTTTTTAAATTGTCATCCTGTTAAATAAAGCTTCATATAAAGATTCTTGAGAACAAGTTGCGCTGCAGAGCTGTCAAGAACATGAAGTTTCCCAAACCAACAAAACCACTCACCCCATTTAAACCTTCGAACAGCTGTTACGTAATACTTAAAAACCCACTAACTTACAAATACATCATCCTCAGTAAAAACGCTTAAGGAGCAAAAAACAAAAAAAAAAAAAACAAAAAAAAAATGTTTAAAACATTTACAAACAACATACGACGTATCTATTAGATAGTTTTTTGCAATTATCACTTTTTAAACTTTTATATGTTTTTATTGCACTGCTCTTGTTGTTCTCGTTATTGTCGTTTTTTTTTTTTTTGCATTAAAGCAGGCAGGAAGGAAGAAGCAATTAGAAGCAACTCTTAATTGCATGTTAGAGTAAAATGTTCGTGTGTGTGACTGTGTGAGTGTAAAGCTTAAAACTGGAAGTGGAACACTTGTGTGTATTTCAATGAGCGCCATTTGCAAAAAGCACCATCTAAGAAGAAGAAGAAGAAAAAGCAGCAGCGCCAACAAAAGAAGAAGAAACACGCCAAAAGGCGCTGCAGCAAAATTATTAAGAATTTACAAAAGAAAAACAAAACAAATGAAAAAAAAATTGGCAGCAAAAACTTGCTATTGCAGCAACATCACAGCAGCAAACACATACACACACACACACACAGAAACACATACACTCACACAACACACACACACTCACACATAAATAAACGCACATGTACCGGTTTTCTTAAGTGTCGGCGTGAGTTTTTTGTTGCTTGTATGCGAGTGTGAGTGCTTTTTCGCGACCGTGAACGCCGCCGCACTTGCGCTGCTGTTACCGATTCAATTAACATTTTTTTCTGTGCCGTTGTTTTTTTATGCTTTTCTCACTTTTTTGCCTTGTGCTTGCTGCAGCTTTCACTTTGGGAGCAATTCCTGCAAGGCTTCAAGCACTTCACCGCATCGACGACTCTCTTCACTTTTCTTCTGCCACAGCTGCCAAAGCATTTGTTCTTTTTTTTCTACATACTGCGCTGTGCTGCACGCTATACTCGTTGCTCGCTGCACTCGATGTTGCCCCATTATCGCAGAAGGCGTCAAAATGAATTGAATTGCTTTTTGTTGCTGATGAGAAACATGTCGTCAAAGTTGTTCTATTAGAGCTCTGTTGTGTTTTTGCTTCTATTGTTGCTGTTGCTGTTGCTGTTAACGCTGTTGTTCTTGCTGCTGCACTCGAATTCTACTTCAACGTCAGCAACAACTAAGAACTCTCGCTTAATTGAAGCAGATACTTGAACAATTTCGCTCGAACGAAAATCAAGAAAATCTTACAAACAACTTCAATAATTTTTGAGAGCAACACAAATACATAGAAAACAAAATATTGCACAATTTATAATTAAGAGTGAATCCTTAAGTTTTGAATTTATTTAATGATGATTTGAGAACTGGGCACTTTGAATGATATGATCAGCTATGGGCTGAGAGTGCTCTGGGAGAATTGAGAGCAAGGGCTTATGTAGCAACACAAAACGAAACAACATATCAAAGACAAAAGACAAACACAGAAGCTGTAAATGTAGTGGTGCTGATGTAGTGGTGCTCATGATAGATAAATAGTTTATGTTGGTAAAGTGATGGGGGCTAATGGTGAAATATTTGTGTGCAACAAAGAGAGCGTGTTTTCTCAAAAATTCATGCATAAAATATGCTGATAATCTTATCAAATTACAACAAAATTGCACCTTTCGGCTTAGCACTAAGAGTTTCCAACTATTTTAAAAACTGTCCCAAAACTATTCGTAAAATAGTTTGAAATTCTGAGGGATTGGCCAAAAATTACAAGTTTGCCGTAATTTGGTAAGATTTTGCACATATTTTGTGCTTGAATTTTGGAAAATAGTCCATTTATCTCACATTTTATTTTATCGCATCTTAAATTTCTTAAATGTGGCCTCGAAATTGGAAATCAAACATTTTCACGAACTCAAGAAAACAATTCAAGTAAACTAGGGGTGGGCAAAGTTATACGTATGGGCATTTTGCGCTCAGAGCAGTTCATAATCAATGTTGCATGCCATTCATATAAAAAAAGGGCGTTTTATAATTTTACTATTTAATATTTTGAATTTAATCATGTTTATATCTTGATAACGTCCTGTGTCCAACACTTGCTTTTAAGTAGTTACGCGCAAAATGAAAGTATAAATTTATTATGGTGATTAGTTCTAAAAAAATATTAGTAAAAAATATGTTAGGAGACAGATGTATAATTAAAATGGTTGCATGCTCTTGCGAAACCCTTATAAATATGCCAAGAAGTGGTTTTTCTTTTGCAATTTTATAACTGCTGGTAGTAATTTAAAAAAACTCCCTTTTAATAAGCAATCCTCTTAATATGCCAGATATGCAACACTTACTTTTCACAACAGCATGCTCTCGCTCTTACGGTTTCAATGAAGCACACTGAAAACAAAGTAGTGCTAAAGTGGTTTTTGCAGAAATCTTATAGGTATTCGAGATTTTTTTTTTTGCTCTGATTAATACTGCGAAATGAAATAAATGTGTAGTGGACGGATTATAAAAATTAAACACACTGATAGATGGATAAAGTGAAATACAGATAAGCAAACGGAAATGTAAAAAGCTGAAAATAATCCATTTTAAATTTTTTGGTTTGTATATCTCGGCGAAAAGTGCACAAAATTTTATAATGGCACGGCGATGGGTTCATGGGAAAATGATAAATGAAAATAAAAAAAAACAACAAATGTCGTACAATGTTAGATTTGATTTTTTGAAACAAAGAAATCTTCAAGAAAAGATCTTGAATGATTTTAACAAAAAATAAAAAAAAAATTAAATCTGACTTCATGGTCGATGATTTATAAATAGTCGTATTTTGAAAAAAAATTTATAAACAAAAAACTACTGCAATAAAAAAAATTATACAGTTTGATGCAGAAGCATCAAACATTTTGCATGCATGAAATTTTGTACAGTGTAAAATTTTACGTCATCTATTCAAGGAACAGGCCAGAGCAAATATTACCTGCTTGACGTTCGCTTGAACACTGTAGCTTTGATCGTTCTGAACGTGAGATGAATACATATTTTTCTGCACATTTTTTTTTTATCTCAAGTGCGCTCTTGTGATTATATATTGTGAGAGGATTACAGAGAGGATTTTCCATTCCGCAATCCGATTCACCTCCAAATTCGTCCTGCAATTGATTTCGCATGCTGCTTGCTCGCTGCTTACACGCAGTCCCACCCCTAAAGTAAACATTTTTTTTTTTGTCCTGAAAGCTTACCTTTAGCTATGAACCCTTTTGTTTAAAAAGGCATTTCAATATCAAAACGCTTATGTTTTTACTTTTAAGAAGTTAAAAATCCGCCTATACTGAGATACTTTAAAATATACCTTAAAGCCATGCAATATTTTCATGCAACGATGGTGTAGTTACGTTTCATAAAGTAGCTGCCTTAGCGGGCTGAAGATGACGTCATCGTTTTTATACCCCACACATACTGAGCAAGGGGAATTTTAAGTTTATGACAGTCATAAGCAAACGTGGTAGATATTGATCAACTTCACCTCCTGAGTCAATTGGATGAAACGAATATACACTCCCATACGAAGTGACGTCATCCAAATGCTTTAATAAATAAAATACCATAAAAATGTATCTAAGCACTTGAAATCTGACACATAAACTTTGGTTTCAAATACGCCCTTTAATGATCAAATCCAACACAAAATCGGATAAGAACCATGCCTCCCATACCTCCCATACGAAGTGACGTCATTAAAATAGTAAAATTTCTAAAAATTCTAATAAAATTAAAGACTAAGACATTTTGCAAATAAGCTTTAATATAAAATACTTTTCGATTCAAATTTGTCAAAATCGGAAAAAAATCACGCCCACTTCCCATACAAAATAACATCATCAAAATAGCAAAACCTTCATGAATTCTACAAAACTTCATGTATTGACCTGTTATTTTACACATAAGCTGCGTTATTTGTAACGTACAGTGATATTGTTGAAATGTGACCAAATTATATAAAAACCGGTCCTCCCCCATATCAGCTGACGTCATCAAAATAATGCAACCTTCATAGCTTTGGATATTATACATTAAACGAGAGTGTGAGAATATTCAACTTCAGGAAAGCCGAAGATAATATATCCCTCACTAGTTTGCGATACGATTACTTCAGTCTGTGCCTAGATGGGGTCTGTGTTTTATTAACCTTTATCCTGGTTTATATTATTACTATTAAAGTAAACTGAGATATGGCGTTTTGCTGAAATGACATCTTTTCCAGCAGACATTAAAACACAGCTTTGCAGCAATAACTTAAGAGTATATAAATAAGAAGTACAGGGTTGCAAGGTTGCAAGTGGCGGCCTTGGCGCAGTGGGTAGAGTTCGTGACCCATACGCCAGAGAACCCTGGTTCAATTTCCATCTGACACAGAAGGTTTTTTTCAATTAAATTAATTTTTCTGTTCGGTCGTCACCATTCTGCAGACGATGGCAAATCCTTGCTCTAAGCATTTTTCTAATCCTTGTTTTAGTTTTTTTTTATTTTAATTTTAATATAATTTTATTTATTTTCTTTTTTTAATTTTGGTTTTGCTATTGCATTTGATGAACTTAGGCTTCTTTAAGGGGTTCCCTTATGACTGAAAACCTCAATTTTATTGTCGTTTCATAAAGTTTCCCGTATCACCAATTGTACCGGAGTTATAATACCATGCAACGTTTTTGCATTTTTGTTGCATTAAGCTGTAGCCTACGTGGTTTCATGGGTTTAAAAATTTTTTTATATCCGGTATGAGGTCAAAAAACTATTTTCATCCGGTGGGTAAAAAAATTTTTTTCATGGTACTTCTACTCAGTGAGTTATAATTCCATGCAACAATATTGCATTTTTTTTGCATAAGCTGATACCTACGCGACCTGATGACGTCATCATTTATTTGTTATTTCTCCCGTAAGGTTAAGTATAAATTCCTTATTTCTGTTTAAAAAACTTTTAGAGGGTCGCATATATTGACTAAGTAATAATTTCATGCAACGCCGTTGCATAATGGATGCATTTTCAATCTTGAAGCGGCTTTCTAGTCGGCCTTATGACTTCATAAATTTTTGTTAGAGAGCTAAGAACCACCCTTTATTGGCGTTTTAACCGAAGCAATTATAAATAGCGCGTTATAATAAACATGAGTGTAGAGACAATATTTTTAGAAATAATTTAAAGAAACCCTTAGCTTACTCGTACTAGAGCTGCCAGCTTCGCAAAATAAGAGCATTATTGTTAATTTGTGCGCTTTATCGAGTGCGCACTCTATAAAAATAGATTTGACACGTGCGGATGGACTCATTAAAGCGTGCGATTTATGTGTTTGAGAGTATGGGCTTGTGAATGAGCGTCTGTGTTGGTGTGAGTCTTAGCAAATACTAACAAATTATTTTTATTATCCAAACAACTGTTATCAGTGTCGGAAATTCTACGATCTTATTTTAAGATTCGCTCATATAAAGTCGTTTATTGTCATCATTAATTGCGCTGTCAGAGTCGGGGGTGTGAGTTATATTACAGCGATTCGACATACTTATAGAAACAGTTAGAAAAGAGAAGCAATAAAAACAAAAATGTATACGTATTATTCTAGTAGCTAGCTTTGCTGTCGGCTTTTATTTTATACCATTGCAAAGAATCGAACAAAAATATTTCAAACGCGCAAAGTTTTGTTAAGAATTCAAGTATTAACCTTGAAGATATTAAGTTTGAAGCACACATCAAACACAGACGCAAGACACATGAACACACACAACCACACCCACGCATAGCAAAAGCACACACTTGCAAAATATTTGATACTAACACAACAGGCACTTTTAGCGACTTACATTCACTAACTTTATTTGCACTTCATTAAACTTTTATGTATGTTTGAAGTATGTGTGTATATTGGTTCGTTTGTATGTGTATTGCTCTGAATGCATGTGTGAGTTTATGTGTGTGTGTGTTCTGTATATGTGCCCTACTTATAAAACACACACACACTTTGATTTTATGTATGTAGAATGTACATGAGCTGAGGTTTCTGCAATATTCCCAGTTTCCAGCAATATTTTGGTGCGTGTGTGCTCTTCAAGTGGTAACGTATTGAAAGCGTTAAAATTATCAAGCGGTAATTTCACAACAGGGTTGCCAGATGAGTTGCTACATTGCCTTGTC